>CM073605.1:42237125-42242125 GCA_037074985.1 Solanum bulbocastanum
TCAATATTTTCCTTAATAGAGTCTTTGAGCTCTTAACCAACTAACTGTGTGGTCTTAGGATCAATTTTTAAGAGTTTGTCCTAGAAATTATTATAATAATTACTGTATAAGCAAGGAATATTTTCCTCATTGAATCCTACTTCGGGAGTCCATTTATGAATCCATGGGATTGAAAATTCAATGAAAAAATAGATTTGATCTATTCTTTCTATCCAACATACGTGATCTTCATGATATAATCGGTTAAGATCTGGAGAAACTTTAGCCCATTCTTTGTATAAGTTAAAAAATGGTTCTGGCAAAATCTGCGTAGTAGGACCGTGGTATGACCACCAATTAATAAACCAGTTAGGAATTATATCAGCGAATATTTTCGCACATACCTTTATAAACCAAGTATGTTTATGTTTGTCATTGTTATAACACAACGTTATATCAAACGCTCGGATATAATCCCAATATGTGAAATTCATTCTGGAGTTATTAAGACTTATCTGTCTTTCTTTCATAGCGGACATACCCCAATCTTCAACAGATATAATCTGTTTAATAATGAATTTAGAAAAGATAAAACTTTTTTCGTGGGTATTACCTGTGCTGAAGTGTTGAAAATCTACACTTCTTGTGCTCATCAAAATTTCTTCATAATAAGATCGAGTCTTGTATGACTCTCCTGGGAAATATAATCCGTTCACTAAGTGTCTTTGGAATATTTCCAAGGTTCATTTTTTCTCTGCAAATCAGAATTTTTTAAGAGAAATATTTTCTCTTTTTTTTTGGCAATTTTTCGTAGGACTTAATATCATCAGAGTCCTCCTTTATGATTGAAACAAAATTATCTTTTTGTTTCCTGCCTTCTAGATAACCCTGCATATGTTCATATAATGGACTATCTTTCGGAATATCTTCCAAACTGACCAATTGTTGGGAGCTGGATGAGGATTCCTCTTGAGACGAGGTTCTTTTATTAAGTATCGTCTTTCTTCCTGTTGGTATAACCTGAGAATTTGAGTTGGATCGATATGACGATCCTTGTGATGATCTGGTTCCATAAGAACCATAGTTGCCTCTATTCGGGGTTGTTCTTCCCCTTCCTCTTCCTTTGATATGAACCCAGGGTGGATCCATCCTGCAAACATAACACCAAGTATTAGTCGAATCCATAATATTCATTATAATAATATAGTTCATCATCAAAATTGATGATTTCTTCAATCATATGAATTGAAAAATCATCTCTTAGCATGTCATCTATAATTTTCCATAATATTTCCTCTTTCATATCTCGATTGAGAGGAAGAACCTTTAGAATAGTCACTAAGATTTTATCAGTAAAATATGGAGAAAAGAAGGTCATTTTTACAATAAATATTCTCTGGATAAAAAATTCGGTAGAGAGTTATCAACTCCTTTCTTATATTGAATATCAAAATCGAAAGGGGCTAATTGTGCTTGCCACCTAGCGAAAATTAATTTTGAAGCATCGTGCTTAAAGTCTTTGTCAAACATAAATTTGACTAATTGAGCGTCAGTTTTTATCAAAAACTTTTGATTGTATAAATCGTCCTGGAATTTGAGAACACATTTAACGATAGTTAACATTTCGTGTGCTACCGTCGCATATTTCTTCTAGGCTTCGTTCCATTTCCCAGAATGAAATCTAATCAAATACTCTTTCTTATCATGAGGATTAATCTGTTTAAGAATTCCTCCATAACCGATATTTGACACATCTGTCTCAATAATATTTTGCCAGGTAGGGTTTGCTAGTACTAGGCAAGGAAGTGATTTCACTTTTCGCTTAATGTCCTTTACCAAATTGGTAAGAGTCTCATCCCAAAGAGACTTGTTATCTTTCTTCAGCCTGTCATATAATGGCGCTAAACCTCTAGAAAGATGTTTGTAGAATGGAGAAATATAATTCAAACTTCCCGAAAATCTCTGTAGTTGAGTTCTATCTGTAATAACATCAGGAAATTTATCAACAAAATCAATAGCTCTTTGAATGGGAGTAATCTTCCCTTGACAAATCTGATGTCCTAAAAATCGAACATTTGTTTAAAACAAACTCATTTTTGGTTTAGAAATAACTAAGTCATTTTGAATTACGACCTTTTTGAAAATATCAAGGTGTTTGATAAGTAGTTCAAAAGTTTTAGAAAATACTAAAATGTCATCAATATAGACAATAATAAATTCCATATAAGGGTTAAAAATATCATTCATGATTTTCTGAAATTCAGAAGGGGCGTTTTTCAAACCAAAAGACATGACATTCCATTCGTATTGTCCAAATGGGACATTGAAAGCAGTTCTATAAGAATGTTCTTTAAAAATCTGTATTTTCCAATAACCTGATTTTAAATCAAATTTTGAAAATATATTGGCATCATATAATCTTGATAATAAATCCCTTTTATTAGGAATAGGATACCTGATCCACTTTAAGTGTTTATTCAACGGTTTATAGTTAATCACCAACCGCGGAACACCTCGTTCTCTTTCAGCCGTGTTATTAACATAGAAGGTTGTGCAAGACCAAGGAGACTTGGAAGGTTTTATCAAACCCTTTTGTAGTAGATTATCAATCTCAGTTTTGCAGAAATCTACTAACTCTGCATTCATTTGACAGGGTCGATATTTAGTAGGAATATCATCCTCTACAAATCCTTCTTCATATGAAAGAGTCACAATATGCTTTTTGCGATCCCAAAAAGTGCTAGGATGATCTGCACAAATATCTACAGCCATCTACTTAGAAATCAATTTGATTTTTTCTTTTACTTTAGCAGATTTCATCGAATCTTCAATGTTCATACTGAATAACTCCAATTGTAATGAGTCCATATGGCTCTGCTTCATTTTTATTAAAGCATTAATATCTCTAGTTACCGAATCTGTAATAAAAGAATATGTTATCTCATTATCCTTATATTTTGCTGAAAAGCCTTTTGCATCGATTCATGTAAAAGGATAAATTGCATTTATAAAAGGAGTTCCAAGTATAATTGGAGGGTTTAGTTGATTCTTAACCAGGAAGAAGAAGTGCGGAATGCAGACTTTATTCTGACAAATCTTCACATTAGATAACTTATACTATATATCTAGAGCATTACCTGAGGCAGATTTCACTAAATGAGTCGTTTTTTGAAAGTATTTAGTTGGTACTAAACCTTTCTGAATACAGCTAACATCTGCACCACTATCAATCATTGCAATATTAGTAATTGAAAAATTATTATCAATTAAAATAGTACATTTAATATACCATTTATGAGCTGTAACAATCTGCATCATTCCTAAAAAAGAATCTTGTTTAGGATCAGGACTTTCAAGCTGGAGATTATCACTTTCCACCTGTTTTCCTTTATTTTTTTCAAACCGATCTTCATCAGTATTGTTAATCTCAATCTGAGTAATACGGTGATCACAAATCAACTGGCTTTGTTTAAGAAATTTAATTTCCTTTTTCAAATTTTCAACCTCAATTTTTAAATCATCAAAAGAGGAATCTTTTCCAACAATATTATGTTTTTTTACAATACGATCCTCTACTACCTTTAAAGAGTAAGGACTTTCATAATGAAAATCATTTAAATCAGTATCTCGTTTTTCAATAATTTTTGAAGTACTAGTTTTATTTGAAACAGCTAAATTAATAATTTTTGCACGAAGCCTATTATCAGTGACTTCTTTAAGAAGTTCAATCACATTATCAGAAGTGATCATGTTTAGATTAAAATCTTGAAATTAGGATTACAGTTTGTAGATCTCGTCTTCCTCACAATTGCAATCATCGACCTAACAAGTATTACAAGCATTAGTACGATTATTATCATCAGACTCAGAGGAATCAAATAATTCGATGTTAGAACCTGCATCTGATTCATAATCATCTTCGAAAATTGAAGTGTATAACATACTGTATATCTTGTCATAAGTATCATTTTCTAGTTTCAAAGTTTTCAACTTGTGTAACTTGCAATTTGGAGCAATATGCCCAAGTTTACCACACTTATAGCATTTTACTCTAGAGAGATCTCTCCCCGATCTATCTTTAGTAAATCTTGTAGATTTACGATGGCTTTTTCTAGCCTCTCTATCTTCCTTAGATCTATGTCTTCGCTTAGATCTTCTCCTTCTCCCCGAAGAATCTTCGTCTTTTGACGATCTGTAGTAATTATCTTTCTTCGGTGTGGGATTAGGTAAACCAAATTGTTCACAAAAATCCCCCAACTGAGATCGTTCTTTTAGCTTATCCATCTTAAGCTGTCTTGCCATTTTAAGTTCATTACACAGGTTTAATCCTTCCTGTGTACATATTCCTACAATCTTTCCGTAGCTTAATGTGGCATAAGGTATATCAACCTGATTTCCTCTTAGAACTTTTCTAACTCGTTCTGCAAAAAGATGAGGAAGTCCATCAATAAACTTAGCTTTCCAATACTCAAGCTTATTTTCGGATAGTTCCATAACCCTACTAAGATAAGTATCTTTATACCATCTAAAATAAGCCAAAGTTTGACATCGCAAACCGTTTAGCATAGTTCTTACAGTTTCATGCTGGCTGGTAAATCTACCATTGAAATGTTCTAAAATAGTAAGAATTAAAGTATAAACCGCATTTTCTCTATTTTTAACCAAGGCCATTCCTAGGTTATCGACTCCTTCGTCATCGGCTATTGCGTTTACGACCGAAGCCTTCTCTTCCGTGGTAAGATAATTATCCCACCATCCTCTGAGTTGACTTGTAAAACCTGCAACAATCATCTTGCAAATCGTTCTATCAGTGTTTTTAACACTTTTGCAAATAGTTGAATACATCAACATTCGATGTACTATAATGGTTAACTTTCGATCTGTTAACCCATCTAGATTCCATTCATAAATCTCGGAACCACTATAAGACGTATTTGTCTGATTCCAGTCTCGTTCTTCGATCAAGACATCTTGAGGAGTAGGACGAGGATAGTAGTAGGTATTCATACTGGGTTTGGTAG